>OU696696.1:235698072-235700572 GCA_916050605.2 Platycheirus albimanus | reverse complement strand
ATTTTTAGGCTGCCTAACAACACTCCCAATTACGCCATTCACCTGGAGTCAGGCTTACCTCAAATATATCTAAAAAACTTAAAAGCTAATGCGGATTACATTGTGAAGGTAATGAAGCGATCTCACCAAAACCTACAGAAACGGATCCTTATGATTTGTTTTAGCTGCGGTTATAGTCCAATTAAAAACTGGTACGATCTTGCTGTAACGCATAACTTTGCAATGTCATTGAGAGTAGACAACGTAGAAGAGTTGAAAAACTCACTTTACGAATGTATCTCTTGCATAGACGACACAATGTATAGACAATGTGTTATGCGAGGGACAGAATCAACTTCTAGGAATATATATAGGCAACCTAATTTCCAATTAGGTGAAAATAACTATTTTAGAGAAGAGTTCACAGTATTCGAAATGAGCCTGATTTTTAAGATTAGGACTGAAATGTCTGATTTGAACTATAAGCCACATAGAACAGATTTGAACCCAGTTTGTTCACTTTGCAACCTTGATCAGAACGAAGATGTCTTACATTTTTTAGCGCTTTGCCCAATTCTACAGGAAATCCGAAGACTTTACTTCCGTATTAGTTTTCTTTCTTTGGAAGAATGTATCCGAGTTCTAAATGGAGATTATGGCTGGAAATGTCTTATACGCTATGTCTCACATGCAAAACATTTTAGAAATGATTATTTGAATTTGTTTTGAGTTATAAGTTCTCTTTTGTTTTTTGTTAAAGCCAAACTAAAAGCTCGAAAAAAAAATAAAAAAAAAATAAAATATGTATGCAGTTCCTTCCCCTGTCTTTATGATATACATTATATCGATTACTCTTTGTTTTAGCTAAACTAAAAGCCCGATATCTTTTTTTTTACTTTCTTTTTTGTTTTGACTAAACTAAAAGTCACTTTTGTATAATCTGTTATTTGTTATATAATAATTGTAAAAGCTTACCTACATTTTCTTTTAAATTTGTATAACAAAATATTTTTTAAATTGTACTTATGGTTATGAAATACAAAAATAATTCTTTTTTGTTTCTTTCTTGTTTTTGACTAAATAAGTCACAGGATGTACTTAAAAATTTATTCATTGTTTTTAAATAATATACTATATTTTTGTTCTTGTAATAATAACTAGCAAGATTATTTGTATCAACAATATTCTCTCTTTAACCTATTATTGCTTTAATATTTTGAATCTTTCCGGCAGACGGCTTATTGCCATGCTTTGTAAATCTTTAATAAAAAAATTGTACTTTCTAAAAACCGAAAATAATAAAGAATCTATCTATCTATCTATCTATCTATGTGTTGAATATCCAGAAATATAAGAATGTAATGAGTGTCCTCTAATGCTTCTGTGTTGGTATTTCCTCATAACACAAGTTAAAATTTGATGTTATGATAAGCTTATAGTGTAGGTTCTTGATATTATTTTCCATCCTTTGAATTAACTGAAAGTATGAATAGGGATGGTAGAACCTGTGATTTGATTTGAAATTTGGAAAAGTGTATGTGAGTTCTGGTTATGTTTTTTCTTTATATTACGCGCGTTGCATTTGGAAGTAGAATAGTAAAAAAAAATCATACAATTTAAATCTGATAAGGAACTGTTGGATTCGCAGAACTCGGAAGTGCAATAAAAATCCCACATGACAAATATATTTTTTCTGAAAATTATGACCATGTTAACAATTGTCTTGTTATAAATTTTATAGTGTGAACATGTTGGTGAATGGTATTAAATTTATGGATATTTTGACAACACATTTCTATAGTGTGAGGTAGCAGGAAGGTCCTACAATATTTGTATTGCCTTCTGCAGGAATTATTTATTTAATATTTGTGCATGAGATTTTGAAAATTCCTTTCCATCATCTGTTTGCTAGTTTATACAATTGTATAGTATACTTAAATCTGATAAGGAACTTCCGGATTTCGCTGCACTCAGAAGTGTAATAAAAACCAAAATGACAAATTTATTGAAGGAAAAATAAATATTGCAATGCTATCAATGATCTTGTAATGGAATTTGTTACGTGGTTATGTTGGTGAACGGTATTAAATGTATAGATATTTTGAAGTGTATACTATCAATATTCAACACATTTCTATAGTGTGAGGTAGCGGGAAGGTCCTAAAATATTTGTATTTCCTTCTGCAGGAATTATTTATTTAATATTTGTGTATGAGATTTTGAAAATTCTTTTCAATCATCATATGTTTGTTAGCTTGCCTTGTAGAATTGTATATAATACTTAAATCTGATAAGGAACTTCCGGATTTTGCTGTACTCAGAATTATAATAAAAAAAAAGTCAAATGCATAAATTCATATTTAATCTTTATTAATGTATTTTATGAAATATCTTTAACAATTCGGTAATGGCCCCATGGTAACGTACAATATGAATTTTGTATTGCATACCGTTTATCATCACTTGAACTTAAGGCTATCTTAGTTTGTACAATACCTACTGCTAACTGCATGCTTTTTTG
>OU696696.1:235696344-235697872 GCA_916050605.2 Platycheirus albimanus | reverse complement strand
TCTATCATCGTAATGTCATGTTTGATTAAAACCTCGATATTTTTTTTCTGCACGAAAATAATACTTGCCCTATAGAGCAAGTAAAAATGAAAAAGAATTTTTGTTGTGTACTACTGAGCTATTTCACTAAAGCTGTTCGATGGATTAGTTATGATTTTGTATATCGGTGAGTAAAAGTTAAATGTGCAATCAAAATATCGGACAGAATCACAAATAAGCATACAGCCTTTTAACTTTTTATGAATAACATTAGCAGGTTCTCCGCTGTCGTTTATTGAAATAGAAAAATTATCAAATCAATCTGGATTATGGCACATACCCCAAAGGTTTTATTTTGCACATACGCCAAGATTGCATTTTGAGTAATCAGTAACATGAGAACCCTTAGCAATACCTTATTTTCTTAGGTTGGGCCACACAGATTTTTATGACATGTATCGTATATAAGCTATTGTCAACAGCATCAAGCATTAGAGCATAAAGATAAAAACAGGTTAACGATACGAGTTCAAGTTTTGTACGTAAACTTAAAAAAGAAAAAAAATTGCTTGGGGGGGCGCCAAATTCAACTTTTGCCCCCCACCCCCCCCCCCCCCCCCCCCCCCCCCCTTGAAAAAATCCCAGATCCGGCGCTGCTGTATCGAAAACTGATGACTCGGAAGTCAAAAAAACAAAACTTGTAAACAATTGCATAGCATTCCTATTTGATGAAATTCGATATGAACTGAATGGTATTGAAATAGATAGTAATCGCAATGTTGGAATCACAACTTCCATCAAAAATTATATTTCTTTGAGTCAAAATGAAAGCATACTGCTGTATAATGGAGGTTGGTACTCAAATTCTACATTAAACTTGGATGGATCACACTTTAATTTTTGCATGCCACTAAATAAACTCTTGGGTTTTGCTGAGGATTTCAAAAAAAATAGTTCCTAACGCTCGACGTGATTTAATTCTAACACGTTCTCGTACTGATGTTAATTCACTAATAGCCGATGAAGATGAACAAGCAAAGATAACACTGCTCAAAGTTCAATGGAAAGTGCCACATGTTCATCCAACAGATTCTTTGAAATTGAAACTCTTCAAGTCAATTAATGATAATGAGACTATGAAAATTGCATTTCGTAACTGGGATTTATATGAATATCCAACCTTACCTACTAGTGACCATCATATTTGGAATGTTAAGACAACTTCACAAGTTGAGAAACCTAGATACATACTCGTAATTGTTACCCTACCAACCAACAAAAAAATAAACTGAAAGAAAACCCAACCTATTTTGATCACTGTGATATTGCCAACCTAAAAGTATACTTAAATTATAATGTGATATGTAATTGTGATTAAATATTATTATATTTTTCATTTAAAATAAAGGCCCGATGAAGAACGTAAACACGTTCGAAACGTCGCAAATTTAAAATTGCATTTAATTGACCTATAGCCCACTTATATACATTCTGTTTTGAAGAACAACAAAGGTCACAAAATTTCAACATTACTTAAATTCTGACGTTT
>OU696696.1:235676344-235688844 GCA_916050605.2 Platycheirus albimanus | reverse complement strand
ATTTATCAGATATTTGTACTCAGTACTACGGCTAGAAGTTTTATTGATAAAAAGAAATGTCTGTATGCTTTTTTTGTCGACCTGAAAGCAGCGTTTGACACAGTTAATAGAAGTTCGCTACTCTATAAACTTTCAGTCATCGGTCTATCGACCAAGTTTATAAAAATCTATGGGAAGATTCTTGAGAACATGTCTGCTCATGTTCAGAATGGTCTGAAAAAGTCAAGAGTTTTCAAATGTGATACAGGTGTCCCTCAAGGATGTGTTTTAAGTCCTCTTATATTTTCACTGTTTATCAACGACATAGAAAACTATATACCTGGGGGCATCCTCTTTGGAGATGTCACTATCAAAGTTCTCCTGTACGCAGACGATCTAGTGATTCTGTCAGATAATCCCCTAACATTACAGCTTCAGATCAATAAGCTAAAACAATACTGTGATTTGTGGGATCTTAAAATAAATACCACAAAATCAAAAATAATGGTATTCAGGTCACGAAATAGATCTAACTGCTATGCACGGAACTGGACTTTAGATGGTGAGATCATCGAAGTTGTTGATGAATTTAAGTATCTGGGATATATATTAACGTTTAACTTGAATCTCCACACCCATATCAAAACAAAAACTAGTGCTGCGAAAACAGCGCTAAATAGTATCTGGAGCCAGTTTTTCACCAATAATTCCGTAGATCCTATGTCAAAATTCAAAGTCTTTAACGCCACAGTGAATAGTTGTTTTTGCTATGGGAATGAAGTATATGGGTACGAACAGCTAGAAGAGATGGAAAACATACAAAGGTATTTTTTTAAACGAATTTTTAGGCTGCCTAACAACACTCCCAATTACGCCATTCACCTGGAGTCAGGCTTACCTCAAATATATCTAAAAAACTTAAATGCTAATGCGGATTACATTGTGAAGGTAATGAAGCGATCTCACCAAAACCTACAGAAACGGATCCTTATGATTTGTTTTAGCTGCGGTTATAGTCCAATTAAAAACTGGTACGATCTTGCTGTAACGCATAACTTTGCAATGTCATTGAGAGTAGACAACGTAGAAGAGTTGAAAAACTCACTTTACGAATGTATCTCTTGCATAGACGACACAATGTATAGACAATGTGTTATGCGAGGGACAGAATCAACTTCTAGGAATATATATAGGCAACCTAATTTCCAATTAGGTGAAAATAACTATTTTAGAGAAGAGTTCACAGTATTCGAAATGAGCCTGATTTTTAAGATTAGGACTGAAATGTCTGATTTGAACTATAAGCCACATAGAACAGATTTGAACCCAGTTTGTTCACTTTGCAACCTTGATCAGAACGAAGATGTCTTACATTTTTTAGCGCTTTGCCCAATTCTACAGGAAATCCGAAGACTTTACTTCCGTATTAGTTTTCTTTCTTTGGAAGAATGTATCCGAGTTCTAAATGGAGATTATGGCTGGAAATGTCTTATACGCTATGTCTCACATGCAAAACATTTTAGAAATGATTATTTGAATTTGTTTTGAGTTATAAGTTCTCTTTTGTTTTTTGTTAAAGCCAAACTAAAAGCTCGAAAAAAAAATAAAAAAAAAATAAAATATATATGCAGTTCCTTCCCCTGTCTTTATGATATACATTATATCGATTACTCTTTGTTTTAGCTAAACTAAAAGCCCGATATCTTTTTTTTTACTTTCTTTTTTGTTTTGACTAAACTAAAAGTCACTTTTGTATAATCTGTTATTTGTTATATAATAATTGTAAAAGCTTACCTACATTTTCTTTTAAATTTGTATAACAAAATATTTTTAAATTGTACTTATGGTTATGAAATACAAAAATAATTCTTTTTTGTTTCTTTCTTGTTTTTGACTAAATAAGTCACAGGATGTACTTAAAAATTTATTCATTGTTTTTAAATAATATACTATATTTTTGTTCTTGTAATAATAACTAGCAAGATTATTTGTATCAACAATATTCTCTCTTTAACCTATTATTGCTTTAATATTTTGAATCTTTCCGGCAGACGGCTTATTGCCATGCTTTGTAAATCTTTAATAAAAAAATTGTACTTTCTAAAAACCGAAAATAATAAAGAATCTATCTATCTATCTATCTATCTATGTGTTGAATATCCAGAAATATAAGAATGTAATGAGTGTCCTCTAATGCTTCTGTGTTGGTATTTCCTCATAACACAAGTTAAAATTTGATGTTATGATAAGCTTATAGTGTAGGTTCTTGATATTATTTTCCATCCTTTGAATTAACTGAAAGTATGAATAGGGATGGTAGAACCTGTGATTTGATTTGAAATTTGGAAAAGTGTATGTGAGTTCTGGTTATGTTTTTTCTTTATATTACGCGCGTTGCATTTGGAAGTAGAATAGTAAAAAAAAATCATACAATTTAAATCTGATAAGGAACTGTTGGATTCGCAGAACTCGGAAGTGCAATAAAAATCCCACATGACAAATATATTTTTTCTGAAAATTATGACCATGTTAACAATTGTCTTGTTATAAATTTTATAGTGTGAACATGTTGGTGAATGGTATTAAATTTATGGATATTTTGACAACACATTTCTATAGTGTGAGGTAGCAGGAAGGTCCTACAATATTTGTATTGCCTTCTGCAGGAATTATTTATTTAATATTTGTGCATGAGATTTTGAAAATTCCTTTCCATCATCTGTTTGCTAGTTTATACAATTGTATAGTATACTTAAATCTGATAAGGAACTTCCGGATTTCGCTGCACTCAGAAGTGTAATAAAAACCAAAATGACAAATTTATTGAAGGAAAAATAAATATTGCAATGCTATCAATGATCTTGTAATGGAATTTGTTACGTGGTTATGTTGGTGAACGGTATTAAATGTATAGATATTTTGAAGTGTATACTATCAATATTCAACACATTTCTATAGTGTGAGGTAGCGGGAAGGTCCTAAAATATTTGTATTTCCTTCTGCAGGAATTATTTATTTAATATTTGTGTATGAGATTTTGAAAATTCTTTTCAATCATCATATGTTTGTTAGCTTGCCTTGTAGAATTGTATATAATACTTAAATCTGATAAGGAACTTCCGGATTTTGCTGTACTCAGAATTATAATAAAAAAAAAGTCAAATGCATAAATTCATATTTAATCTTTATTAATGTATTTTATGAAATATCTTTAACAATTCGGTAATGGCCCCATGGTAACGTACAATATGAATTTTGTATTGCATACCGTTTATCATCACTTGAACTTAAGGCTATCTTAGTTTGTACAATACCTACTGCTAACTGCATGCTTTTTTGATTTTAATAAATTTTGATTAATTGTTGTGTTATTACCATCATTTAAACATTCTAAAAAGTTATCAAAAAATATTTCTTTTTTAACAATGTTTTTCTTAATACCTTTAATTTTTTTAATATCTTCTTTATTTTCTACTTTAATATTTAATTGAATACATTTTTGCTCTTAATCCTACAAAAAGTGAAATGATGTGACCATTTATTTCATCTTTCATTAGCCCTAAAACTTTTTTATTTACTTGAGGTATTCTCCAAATATTATTTAATTGATAGTCACTTGTATCAAAGCGTTAAATACAGTCATTTTTAATTATGTTATATATATTTGAACATGAAAATTCATATATAAGGCTGTCTGTATCAGTATACATAGCAGTACAATTTTCGCCAAATTTTAATTTCATATAATCATAGTGGATTTTATATATTGAAGTTTTATCAAGGATACAAAACCCTACGTAAATGGGTTTGTTAAAGTATTCCTACCAAACCTACTGTTCCATTTTTGAAAAAAAGGTGAAGCAATCAATGCTTTAGCAACATACCTCCCTTCCCAACTAGAAACCAATTTGACATTGCTGTATTTTCTGACGTTTTCCATGCATTTCCCAAAAACTGCATTATTATTTAATTTGTAACGTTCTATGTCTAATTTATTTGTAGCTTGAGTTCTCAATTTGGTATTTAAATCAATGTATGGTTTAAGCCATGCAGATTGATCAAATTCGAGAACTCGGTGAATTTTTGTTAGTTTGAGACCATGTAAAAGTGCTTGACGCAAGTTTCTATAATGAATCACATACTTGGTTTTATCATTCAGAGTTGCTAGCAATTTTGTTTGTTTAGTTTCAGGAGGGCACATCAATTCTGGGCAAAATGGTATATCACTGTGCATATCATGTAACTCTTTAGGATAACTTAAGTCAACTTCAAAAATATAACCTTTGAGTGAATCATTTGAGATGGAACAAATAGTATCTTTAGTGAAATCATCAATGTTATCAATCCATTTGAAATTACCTGTAGGTAATAGCTGACTCATTGCATAACCATATTGGTTGTTTATATCCCAATACATTAAAAACGTATTTGGTTTATTGGAATCATAATTCTCTAAGTATTCATTGTTAGCTTCAGAGTACTTTGTAGAGCATTGGCTTAATCCTCCACGGATCCCTCTTTCAATAAACATAAGCATGTCAATATCATCAAGAAGTTCAAGTTTTACACCGGTATATTCCAACATTGCATCCCATGTATAACCTGGGAGAGAACAATAATGTGCTGGATCTAATTTATGGGTTTGGACGGAGTTTGAGCGAAATTGTTCAAAAACATCTGCTAGTAAAAGAACATCAGTTTTCAAATACAAATCATAATATTCGCCCAAATTTTGTAAATTAAAATGATTTCACACATTTTAAGCATGCAAATATTCTTCATTGCTTATATCTTCCTTAATTAATTTATTGTAAAATAAATGTTTCTCAGGTAAAGACTTCTTTTTTTTGGTATTGTGTTAGATGTGAAAATTCAGATTCAAGTATTGTGAAAGTATTTAACAGAGCTGATAATGAATCTGAGCTACTACTCAAAAACCTACAGTCAATAAATCAATAAATTTGAAATTGACTTTACATTTACAGAGCTGTTTTGTGAACGAAATATATTTTTCTTTGTTTATTGGTAACACATTCACCAAACCTTCTCCTATTTTATGAATGTCTTTTATTAAAAAATGTGAATCATAACCACTTAGGTTATGGAAAACTATCGGTATAGTTAAATCATCTCTATAAACTCCTGTAAAATGACAATGGTCTCGTACCTTTACATCATTTGCAAAAATCTCATGTTCGCATATTGAAAATGTGGTTGCTGATTCAAAGTCTCTCTCTTGTTCTAAAGAAAGATTTTCTATAGGCAATATCGAGGACACATCTGAATCAAGGTAATAAGATAATGATTTATGTTCATTCATAAACCAATCAACACAATTTGGACCTCGGTATGATGTGTAACCTGAAAAGCTAGATTTAAAGGAACTTTTTAAATAAAATCCTATAGAACATGGGATGTGCTCTTGATATGAATTCCCATCTTCTATTTCTCTTAAAATGTACTCTAAATCCGCATACATATATTGAATGGACTCTTTATTTTATTTCTATAGTTCTTGAAACTAACTATATATTTTTCAAGGGTTGGTAATTTTATTTTACAAGTATTTTGAATACCGCAATTTTCTATGTGTGTATTTAGTTTTTCAATAGAGTAAAAATAATGCAGACATCTATTGCAGAAATAAAGTTTTCTTTTACTTTTTGATAATTTACATTTTGAAGAAGTCTAGAAAGATCTTTAATCCAAATGAAATGTTGATTTACTATTGTATGACCATCGTTTGCAAATTTTTTAGTAGCAATAAATCAACATGTGTTCTATCCTTACATGTGAATTTGGATAATTGAAAAGGATATAATTTTTTCTGTTTTATCATTTTCCTCCTTATGGAATGTGAAAATATTCACAGAAATATTGTTGTTTTTTCAAATAATTATATTAAAGTTAAAGACATTGGGAAATGTATACTATTAAGGTTCAATACATTTGTATAGTGTGGATAACTTGAAGGTCTTGAAATATTTGCATTTCTTTCCGCAGGAAATAATGCAGATACAATAGCCCATGCAAAACATGCATTATCTGTATTTTTCACATTAACACATGCATGTGTTTGAATGATAGGTTTAGGTGTTTTAATATATGAGCTCCCTACAATAGGTGAATATTTATTTATATTGAAAATAACATTAATTATGGATGACAATGCCCATCCACTGTTTTTTCCTGAAACTCTTCTAATTTACATAAAGGTTTTTCTAAATGTTCCATTAAAGCATTTTCTAAATCATTATCAACACTTACAATAATATTTTTGGTGTTCAAATGTTTGATATCCTGTTGTTGTTCTTCCCCTTCATATCTTCGAAAAACAGCACACAAAATTAAGTTTATTTTTAAGTGCAAATATTCATTTAAAATCTCTTTTAATTTGTTGATAGCCACAACTCTGCAATCTTCTAAAAATTCTTTGGGATCTACGTGTTTTAGATTTGTAATTACTCCGGACTTGATTCTTTGCGAAAACGCAGTATGAGGTAAATCTTCCCATATCAAAGAAACACAATTTTGTTGTTGTCCTTCTTCTCTCTGTTGTTGTTGTTGTTATTGTGCTTCTTCTTTCTGTTACTGATGTTGTTGTTGTTGTTGTTCTTGTTCTTGTTTTCGTGCTGAATATCCGGATAAATTTGCAATCATCATATTTTTGATTGATTTTAATTTACTTATCACCGATATTATTTTATATTTTTCACCGGTTTCTTTAGAAACACGCAAATATTGATCTAATGCATCCATGTCTTTTTCGCACTTTATGATGTTTGTCACATATTCAATGTTATGGTTGTTGTAATACAACACATTAAATAAAACCGATTCGTGACTAGCAATCAATTCTTTAATGTACGTTGTATCCATGTATTTTATTTTTTATTATTATTTTACACCTTTTAATAAAATATTGTCAATTAGTTTTAAGATTTCAACTGTTCACTTTTGATCAATTCCACTGTTATAGTATAACAAATACTTTCTAATGTGAGTGATTATCAATTATACTTTGGTCTTATACCTACTCGAAATTTAAGTCTCTCCCCTTCTCTTTACTTGTTGACCTCAATGTAACCAAAAGATTTTTACTTGCTCAATAGGGCAAGTATTGGTTTCGTGCAGAAAAAAAATCGAGGTTTTAATCAAACATGACATTACGATGATAGAGAAGCAATAAAAAGTGGTTTTCGCCAAACCGTCCGTCGGTCTGTCTGTGCGTCTGTGCCTCTGTGCGGATGTGCGCTATTTCACGTCATGCTTCAGCCTAAAGCGCTTGACGGATTTACTTCAAACTTGATATATAGTAGTTTGAAGAAAAACGGTTGTCGAAGTTTTTATTATTTCGTTTTAGCCCGGCTCAAACTGGTACCTTTCATGGAAGGGTTTTTTTGCAATTTGAATTTTGTCGAAAACGGCTCTAACGATTTTGATTAAACTCAAAATTTAGCTTACTTTAAGCATTTCTAACAAAACTGCGTTTTTCGGTTTTGGCTCAAATAGTCCTAATGAAAATCAGGTTTTAACGGCTTTTTTCAAATAGCCATAAGTTCACAACGGCTTGATTGAATCGACTCAAATTTCTGCGTTTTCAGTTTTTGGCTAAAAATGCAAATAACGGAGATCTGCTCTTAACGGCTTTTTTTCAAATGGTCATAAGTTGCCAACGGTTGCATTGAATACACTCAAACTTTGTTTGGTACAGTTTCTTTTAGCTTCCTTTCAGATGGCATTGATTTTTTTTCATTTTATTTTTTTAAATGGTGGCTCCTATACAAAGAGCCATTAGATCTTAGCCAATTTTTTCGTTTTTTCTAATTTACTCAAAGAAAGCTCCCCCGATTTTTATGAAACTTTATATGTTACAAAGAAAACAGTGTGTCAAAATTAATGGTAATTTGAGTGATCTTAAAGACTGTCTCAATGTAGGTGTTCCACAAGGTTCTGTGCTTGGACCCTTCTTCTTCGTCGTGTACCTCAACTCAATCTTTAAAGTACCTGTAAATGGTAAACTGATTGCTTTTGCAGATGACCTGGCCCTGTCTTATGAAGCTTGTTCATTAGACGACCTTACTATGCAAATCACAAACGACTTAGATTTGCTTGGTGTGTGGATGCACTCCCATGACATGGTTTTAAGTATTAAATCGAAGGCTATCCTTTTTTCCTTGTCTAAGGCACCTGACATAGCTCCGATAAAACACCATCATTCTTCATGTGATAATAATATTCGATGTAATAAATCTTGCTTTCAGTTGGAGTTTGTTTCTGAATACAGATATTTGGGAATAAAAATTGATAATGGACTTACTTGGAAACCACACATCAACCAAGTCAAACAATCATTGTATTGTTCAATAAATAAACTTTATTATTTGCGAAATGTAGTTCCAAGTAAGTTACTACAAATCATATACTTTGCATTGGTAAATTCACGTCTAGAGTATGGCTTGACATGCTGGGGAAGTGCATATGTTAGCAACTTAAAGCCTATTATTATAATGCAAAAAAAAGCTCTAAGATTAAAACTGCCTCGGGGGAGACAAGAACTATCGCTTCCCTCATTTAAATTGACAGGTATACTGCCACTTCGGTACTTATATGTACTAAAGATACTTAAATACTTTGTCAGAAACAAAAATTCTCAGATGAACAGCAACGAAACATATCCGCTTCGCAGTAACTCACGTTCTGTAAGTGTCCCTGCTGTGAGAAAAGAGCATTGTAGGAGGTTTTATAATGTAATGGGTCCACACATTTTCAACAAACTGCCAATTGACATAAGAGGTTCTGTTGCTCAAAAATATGTGTTCATCAAAAAGAAAGAAATGGCTTCTCTCAAGGTCTGAAGTTGAGACCCTTTTCCAAGTTTTAATTTAGGTAAAAAAAAAAAAAAAAAAAAAAAAAAAACTAAAAAAAAAAAATTATAATAATAAAAAAAAAAAAACCTATCCTCACCATTTAACCTACTCCTTTAAGTTGAAAACAAACATAATTAATCTATAATTTTTCAAGAGCACTTGATACTGGTATCTTACACAAAGTGTATTAATATTCATTATTATTTTCTTTTTTAACTTATGCTTGATTAAAAGCCCAATATATTCTGTCTAACAAAAAACCAAAGCACAATTTCATTACTTAAAAAAATTAAAATGTAATAATTATAAAAGAATGTAAAGTAATGTAATGTTTAAGAACTGTTTACTTATTATAAGACTCAATGTAACAAATTATTTGTAAAAAAAGAAAAATAAATACAAAAAAAAAAAAACATATACAGGGTGATTCACCAGCGTTATGCCAAAAAGCTAGAGCGTGTAGGTTAAGTTGAGACAAGAAAAAAATCGTATGGGAGGGGGGGTCTATTCCCCTCCGTTTAGCCGGGAGGGGCAATTTTCTGAAAAATTGACTTATTTTGTAAAAAAAAATATTTAAAACCAACGGGTTCGTTTACAACACCGTGTTATACCTTTTTGGAAAGCCAAAAACTTCTCCTTTTATTTTGTTTTCAAACTAAATTGTTTTGACGAAAAGTTTAAAAAAATATAAATTTTCAAACTCAAAATTTTGAAAAAAAAAATTTGAAAAAATAATTTTAAAACTAGTTTTTTTCAAAATTTTAACTGATTAAGTATAATTTTTTTTCTCAGAATTCAACGCTTCCATTAATCTTTAATCCAACACTGAAAACCGTATGGCTCTACGACTTTTTGTTGCCAAGGTATTCAAAAATACCCGAACCTACTTCTTCACAAAAACACGAAAAAATTGGCTAAATGGTCACTTGTGCCATCCCGTAAGGCTAGGTTTTCTTGTTTTTGTGAAGAAGTAGGTTCGGTTATTTTTGAATACCTTGGCAACAAAAAGTCTTAGAGCCATACAGTTTTCAGTGTTGGATTAAAAATTAATGGAAGCGTTGAATTCTGAGAACAAAAATTTTACTTAATTACGTAAAATTTTGAAAAAAATTAGTTTTAAAATTATTTTTTCCAATTTTTTTTCAAAATTTTGAGTTTGAAAATTTATATTTTTTAAACTATTCGTTATAACAATTTAATTTAAAAACAAAATAAAAGGAGAAGTTTTTGGCTTTCCAAAAAGGTATAACACGGTGTTGTAAACGAACCCGTTGATTTTAAATATTTTTTTTACAAAATAAGTCAATTTTTCAGAAAATTGCCCCTCCCGGCTAAACGGAGGGGAATAGACCCCCCCTCCTATACGATTTTTTTCTTGTCTCAACTTAACCTACACGCTCTAGCTTTTTGGCACAACGCTGGTGAATCACCCTGTATAGAATATACTTCAAAGAAATCTGCATTTTTAGTTTTTTTTGCTACACATGACAATAGCGGAAAGTGGTAATATCAGTTTTATTAATTTGGCCATAAGCGGAAATTTATATCATTTATATCACCCAAAAGACGACATCTTAATTTGATATACTAAAGGTTACTTAACGTTAGCTCCCGTATATCGAGTCTTCCAGTTTAAGCCAATTTTTTTTTTTAGTTTTTACCAAATTTTTTAAAAATGAGTTGTTCTTATTGATTGAAAATTTTGTTTGCGTCGCACTATTGCACCCACAGAGCAAGTACGTGCGACCCAGTCGTGCATTTTATTTTTTCTCATTTCTTTAACAATACAAATTTTATTGCTTTTTAATGACCTAAACCTTTGCGTCCTTAAGTCATAGTATGGTTCTCCATTCCTTTTTCTCTAATAACAATACACATGATTGGCTGACAAAACATATTTATTACTTTGAAAACCAAATTCCAAGGTACCTCTGCAGGTACGTGACTTAAATCTTTGATTTAAACAACTTGCATCTTTGCTTTACACACACACACACACACACACACACACACACACACACACACACACACACACACACACACACACACACACACACACACACACACACACACACACACACACACACACACACACACACACACACACACACACACACACACACACACACACACACACACACACACACACACACACACACACACACACACACACACACACACACACACACACACACACACACACACACACACACGCACACACACACACACACACACACACACACACACACACACACACACACACACACACACACACACACACACACACACACACACACACACACACACACACACACACACACACACACACACACACACACACACACACACACACACACACACACACGCACACACACACACACACACACACACACACACACACACACACACACACACACACACACACACACACACACACACACACACACACACACACACACACACACACACACACACACACACACACACACACACACACACACACACACACACACACACACACACAAACACACACACATCCCATTTCTTTAACAATACAAATTTTATTGCTTTTTAATGACCTAAACCTTTGCGTCCTTAAATCATTGTATGGTTCTCCATTCATTTTTCTTTAATAGCAATACTCATGATTGGCTGACAATACATATTTATTACTTTGACAACTAAATTCAAAGGTACCTCTGCAGGTACTTGACTTAAATCTTTGATTTAAACTACTTGCATCTTTGCTTTACACACACACACACACACACACACACACACACACACACACACACACATAACAAACAACCATTGTTCATTTTTGTAACCACAACCGCTGCACCTGGTATTATTAACACGTTACCTTTTGTAACCTTGATAAGTTAATCCCCTTCTCTTTTTAACTATCAAAGAAATACCGCTGCATCTGGTACTAGCACGTGACCTTCTGTGAACTTCATAATGTAAATCTCCCCCTTCTCTTAAAACGATCAAACACATTCCGCTGCACCTGGTCCTGGAATTAGCACGTGACCTTTTGTGACCTTCATAATGTAAGTCTCCCCCTTCTCTTTAAACGATCAAACACATTCCGCTGCACCTGGTCCTGGCATTTACACGTGACTTGCATATTAATTACCTCATTAACAACCACCAACATGTGACCTGCATATTCATTGCTCATTAATGACGTCACTTCCTGTCTCAGGACCCGCATAGCTATACTACTAAAACCTTAGCGCCAATCAGTAATAAATCGAAATTAAAATTCATAGGTACTATTAAAGTGAGAAAAACTAAATAAGGAATTGAAAAGGTACCTTCTTTATAAACGAAAAGGAAAATGTATGAATAATTAAGGCAAAACTAGAATGAAGGAAGCCGGTAGCGAACGGAGCAATCAGTAACCAAACGAGTTCATATTTTGGGCCTGTAATAGCGGACTGCTATTTTGTCAAGTTTTCGATAAGTTTTGTTTGCTTACGTCAAGTCCGATAGTTTTTTCATTTTTGTTGAACAAAAATTTGACAGCTTTTTGCAAATTTTGGAACACATCTGTACAACATAACATTATGTGTATTGTGTAAGGTAAGGAATGCTGAATAGCCTTCACAATCATAAGCATATGTTCGGAGGATAAAATATACTTTT